>JAXCHO010000400.1:0-41618 GCA_036630365.1 Acanthiza pusilla | reverse complement strand
TCATTTTCCCCCCAATTCCATTTTTTGACCCAAATTCCCATTTTCCCCCCAATTCCCATTTTCCCCCCCAAATCCCTTTTTTTCCCCCCAATTCCTATTTTTCCCCCCCAAATTCCCATTTTTTCCCCCAATCCCCATTTTTCCCCAAATTCCCATTTTTTCCCCCAATTTTCCCCCCAATTCCATTTTTCCCCCCAAATTCCCTATTTTTCCCCCAAATTCCCATTTTTCCCCCCAATTCCCATTTTTTCCCTCAAATCCCCAAATCCCCAAATTTCCCCCAAATTCCCATTTTTTCCCCCCCAATTTCCCCCAAATCCCCATTTTCCCCCCAATTCCCATTTTTTCCCGTTTTCCAGCCGTTCCAGTCCTCGCGGGCCGCGAGGAGCTCCCCGAGCGCGCCAGGCCCAAGGAGCCTCCCCCGGCGCTGCTCTCGCTCGTGGACTGGGCCCGTGGCGGCGGCTCGGGGCTGCGGGGGCGCTGCGCCTGCCCTCCTTCAAGGTACTCGTTTGGGGTGGTTTTGGGTCGTTTCGGGGACGTTCGGATTTTTTAAAAAAAAAAAAATCCTATTTTGGGGGCATTTTGATTTTTTTTTCCCCAAAAAAATCCTATTTTGGGTGGTTTTGGGGAGATTTTGGGGTGTTTTGGGGAGTTTTGGGGTTTTTTTCCCCAAAAACAATCCTATTTTGGGGAGGTTTTGGGGAATTTTGGGGAGATTTGGATTTTTTTTCCCAAAAAAAATCCTATTTTGGGTGGTTCTGGGGACATGTTAATATTTTTTTTTCCAAAAAATCCTATTTTGGGCTGCCCTGAGGCTCCCCTCCTTCAAGGTACTGATTTCGGGGGGGTTTGGGGGAGATTTTGGGGAGGTTTTCATTTTTTTTCCCAAAAAAATCCTATTTTGGGCTGCCCCGACACTCACCTTTCTTGAGGTGTTTAATTGTTTTTCCCTTTTTTCCTGTTTTTCTCTTTTTCTGTATTTTTCTCTTTTTTTCCCGTTTTTCTCTTTTTTTTTGTTTTTTCTTTTTCTCTTTTTTCTCTTTTTTTCTCTTTTTCTCTTTCTTTCTCTTTTTCTCTTTTTCGTGGTTTTTTTTTTCCGTTTTTCTCTCTTTTCCTGTTTTTTTTTTATCTTTTTCTCTTTTCCCCTGATTTTTTTTCCATTTTCCCTGTTTTTCACCATTTTCCTGCATTTTTTCCCCATTTTCTCCCCAAGGTGAAGAGGAAAGAACCTTCCGAGTTGGCTGAGGGCGCCGAGGAGAAGCGACCGCGGCCGCCGACGCCGCCCGAGGAGGACGAGGATGGTGAGTCCCCAAGGTGTCCCCAGAGTGTCCCCAAGGTGTCCCCAAGGTGTCCCCAGAGTGTCCCCAAAGTGTCCCCAGAGTGTCCCCAGAGTGTCCCCGAATCCAAATTTCTCTGAAATCCCTGAATTTCTCTCTCCAAATTCCCAAATTCCCAAAAATTTCTTCAAATCTTCCTGCGAATTCCCAAAATTCCTCCCCAGTGCCTCTCCGAATTTCCCCATTTTCCCCTCAAATTCCCCCAATTTCCACTCCCAAAATTCCCCAAATTCCCCAATTCCCCTCCCCCAAATTCCCCAATTTCCCCCCCAAATTTTCCATTCTAAAGTACCCAATTCTCCCTCCCCAAATTCCCCAATTTCCTTCCCCAAAATCCCCCCGAACTCCCCTCCAAACCCCCCAAAAAAAACCAAAAAACCCCAAAACCCCCCCAAAAATCCCCAAAAAACCCCGAAACCCCCTCAAAAATCCCACAAAATCCCCAAAAATCCCCAAAAAAACCCCAAAAAATCCCAAAAAATCCAAAAACCCCCCCCAAAAAATCCCCAAAAATCAAAAAAAAATCCCAAAAAAACCTCCAAAAAACCCCCAAATTTCCCCCCAGACAAAGGGCCCCCCCGCGCCGAAGCCCCCGGAAAGCGCCGGAAGCTTTTCCGCCTCGACAGCGAGGGCGAGGAAGCCTCCGAGGATTCCTCCTCGGCCAAGGTGGGACCCCCCAGGACCCCCCAAAATCTCGGAGACCCCCCCGGGACCACCCCCGGGTTTTGGGGACCCCCCTGACCGTGCCCCCCGCCCCCAAAGGAGGAGGAGGAGGAGGAGGAGGAGAACGAGGCCGAAGCTGCGGCGCAGAGGAGGAGGAGGAGGAGGAGGGGCAAGGGGGAGCCTCCCCCACCCCAATCGCGCAGGGACGGGGACAGGAGGGGACCCCCCCGGAGGGGACAGGGTGAGGAGGGGGGGACATGGCGGGGGGGGTGGGGAAATTTGGGGACATTTGGGGAGGAGTTGGGGACATTGGAGGAGCATTTGGGGACATGGGAGGGACGTTGGGGACAATGGGGGGACATTGGGGGGGGCTTGGGGACATTGGGGGAGGAGTTGGGGACATTGGGGGAGGAGTTGGGGACATTGGAGGAGCATTTGGGGACATTGGGGGAGGGGTGGGGACATTGGAGGAGCATTTGGGGACATGGGGGGGACGTTGGGGACAATGGGGGGACATTGGGGAGGACATTGGGGAGGAGTTGGGGACATTGGGGGAGGAGTTGGGGACATCAGGGGGGCTTGGGGACATTTGGGGAGGGGTGGGGACATTGGAGGATCATTTGGGGACATTGGGGACAATGGGGGGACATTGGGGAGGACATTGGGGTGGAGTTGGGGACACGGGGGGGATGTCGGGGTGGATTTGGGGACAAGGGGGGACATCAGGGGAGCATTTGGGGACATTGGGGGACATTGCGGGAGGATTTGGCGACAAGGGGAGGACATCGGGGAGAAGTTGGGGACATTGGGGGAGGAGTTGGGGACATTGGGGGACATTGGGGGAGGACTTGGGGACGTTGGGGGACATTGGGAGAGGAGTTGGGGACATCGGGGAGGACTTGGGGACACCGGGGGGACCTTGGGGACCCTCAGGACATCCCGGGTGGCACTGGGGACATTCTGGGGACAGGGGGGCTGTGGCGGCGCAGTCCCCAGGGTGGGTGACGCCGACGACGTCACCGTCCCTGTGTGTCCCCACAGAGAAGGAAGAGGAGGAGGAGGAGGAGGAGGAGGAGGAGGAGGAGGAGGAGGAGGAGGAGGGCGAGGCCGAAGCGGCGAGCGAAGGCTCCTCCAAGTTCTCTCTGTTCGAGGGGGGCGGGGCCAGCGCCTCCAGCACCTCCTCGTCCCCTCCCCCGAGCTCCTCGTCCTCCTCATCCTCATCTTCGTCCTCCTCGTCCTCCTCGTCCTCCTCTTCCTCCGAGGACGAGGCCGAAGAGCCCCCGGAGCCCCCGCGGCCGCCCTCGCCCAAGCCAGGTGAGCGCCACCCGCTCGCGCCGCGCGTTTTGGGGGAATTTCCCCAAATTGCTCCATTTTGGGGGGAATTTCCCCAAATTTCTCAGTTTTGGGGGGAGTTTCTCAATTTTGGGGGAATTTTTCGATTTTGGGAGGAATTTTTCGATTTGGGGGGAATTTCTCAATTTTGGGAGGAATTTCCCCAAATTTCTCAATTTTGGGAGGAATTTCTCAATTTTGGGGGAGATTCTCAATTTTGGGAGGAATTTCTCAGTTTTTGGGGGAATTTCTCAATTTTGGGGGAATTCCCCCAAATTTCTCAATTTTCGGGGGAATTTCTCAATTTTGGGCATCCCCCCCCATTTTGGGGACCCCCCACTGACCCCTCCCCCCCTCTCTCCGCAGCCCCTCCCCCTCCGCCGCGCCCCTCCTCGCCCATCCCGCTGCTGCCCCCCCCCAAAAAACGCCGCAAGACCGAGGAGCCCCCGCCGGCCCCGCCCCCGCCCCCCCCGAGCCCCCCTCCAGCGCCCCCCGCCAAGCCCCCTGCGCCCCTCCCCCGCCGCAGAGACCCCCCCCCGCCCCGCCCCGCCCCCTCCCCCTCCCCCTCCCCCGCCCCGCCCGGTGTCCAACCTCCCTGCCGACCACGCCTCGCTGGTCAAGAGCTGGGGCGGCGGCGACGACGTCGGGGCTGTCCCCGGGGGTCCCTCGCGCCGCCCCCCGGCCCGGCGCCCCCCGCCCCGCGCCCCCGCCGAGCACCTGGGGGCCACGTCGCTGCTGGAGCTGGCCCGCGGACCCCAAAACGCCCCCCAGAGCGGGGGGGACCTGGCGGTGCTGGCGGCCATCGCCCTCACCCGCGGCGGCAGCGACGGCGACGACGCCGACAACTCCGAGGACGCCACCGACGACGTCCCCAGAACGCCCCCGGCGGCGCCCCAGGACCCCCCCGTGCTGCTGGAGCACAACTACGCCATGCCGGCGCGGGCGGGGCTCCCCAAAACGCCGCTGGCCCCGCCCGCCGCCGGCCCCGCCCTGTGCCTGGAGGCCACCGCCGAGGTGCTGGAGGCCCCCGAGGAGGTGGTGGCCGAGCTGCCCCCGCCCGGCGTCACCGAGAGGGACGCGGGGACCTCTCCGGCCCCGCCCCCGCCGCCGCCGCCCCCGCGGCGCAAACGCCACCGGCCGCCGCCGCCCTCGTCCTCGAGCGACAGCGAGGATGACGACGATGACGACGACTACGACGACAGCAGCAGCGACGACGATGGCGCCGGCGAGGCGCGGCGCTGGCTGCGTCCCCGCGGGGCCGCCCCGTCACCGTCGCCGCCAGCCGCGTTCGCGCCGCGCAGCGAGTTCGAGCAGATGACGATCCTGTACGACATCTGGAGCGCGGGGCTGGACGCCGAGGACGCGCGGTACCTGCGGCTCACCTACGAGCGGCTGCTGCAGCAGGACGGCGCCGCGCACTGGCTCAACGACACCCACTGGGTGCACCACACCGATATCCCTTGGGGCGTGGGGGGTGTGGGGGGCGCGGGGGCAGGGCGTGTTGGGGTTGGGGACACGGGGGTGGACCTTGGGGACACGGGGGTGGACCTTGGGGACACGGGGATGGGCGTCGGGGACATGGGGTTGGGCGTCGGGGACGTGGAATTGGATGTCGGGGACATGGGGTTGGGCGTCGGGGACACGGGGATGGGCGTCGGGGACATGGGGTTGGGCGTCGGGGTCGTGGAAATGTGCGTTGGGGACATCGGGATGGGTGTTGGGGACACGGGGATTGATCTTGGGGACATTGGGTTGGGCGTTGGGGACATGGGGATGGATTTCAGGGAGATGGGGTTGGTCGTGTTGGGGTTGGGGACATGGGCATGGATCTCGGGGACATGGGGTTGGGCATCGGGGACATGGGGTTGGGCGTCGGGGACATGGGGTTGGGCGTCGGGGACGTGGGGTTGGGCGTCGGGGACGTGGAATTGGACGTCGGGGACATGGGGTTGGGCGTTGGGGACATGGGGTTGGGCGTCGGGGTCGTGGAAATGTGCATTGGGGACATGGGGGTCAGGTGTTTTGGGTTGGGGACAGGAGAATAGATCTCAGGGACATGGAGTTGGGTGTTGGGGACAGAAGGATTGGCTCTCAGGGACGTGGAGTTGGATCTTGGGGACACGGGGATGGATCTTGGGGACATGTGGTTGGGTGTTGGGGACACGCAGACATTGGGGACACGAGAACAGGCACTGGGGACAAGCCACTTGCATTCGATGGGATCGCGGAAACGCACAACGGTGACATCGAGGACAGTCCCCTCGCGTCCCTCGTGCCCCTCGCTGCCGTTGTTCCCTTGACCGCCGCCCCTCACTGACCAGGACGAGCAGCCCTCGGCGCCGGCGCCGGTGGCCCGAGTGCCGCGAGCACCGCACGGGCAGCGCGCGCAGCGAGGGCTACTACCCCATCAGCCGCCGCGAGAAGGCGCGCTACCTGCGGCCCTGCCCCGCCCCCCGCCCCGACCCCGACGCGCCCGACACCCAGGTGAGCGCGCGGGCGTGGCTGGGGGGGGGGTGACCCCGCCCCGTTGTCACCGCCCCGTCCCCACCGCGGTGTCCCCCGCGTCCGCAGGGTCCCAACCGCGTGCTGTCGGAGCGACGCTCGGAGCAGCGGCGGCTGCTCAGCGCCATCGGCTCGGCCGCGCTGCCGGACAGTGACCTGCTCAAGCTCAACCAGCTCAAGGTGGGACGCGCCGGGGGTCTGGGGTCACTCGCTGTGCCTCTTGTCACCCCAGTGTCACCCTGGTGCCCTCCGTGTCCTTGTCGTTTACGCTGCTTCTGTGTCCTCCCTGTCCTTCACGGCGCACTCGCGTTCTCCGTGTCCCCCTTGTCACATCCGCGTTGTCACATCCCCAATGACACGTCCCCATGTGTCTCCCCGTGTTGTCCCCACCCTCGATGACACGTTCCCGTGTGTTTCCGTGTTGTCACACCCTCGATGACACGTTCCCAACACATCCCCGCGTGTCTCCCCGTGTTGTCCCCACCCCCGATGACATGTCCCCGTGTGTCTCTGTGTTGTCCCCTCCCTCAATGACACGTTCCTGTGTCATCCCCACCCCCAATGACACGTCCCCGTGTTGTCCCCACCCCCAATGACACGATCCTGACACGTTCCTGTGTGTCTCCATGTTGTCCCCACCCCCAATGACATGTCCCCGTGTTGTCCCCACGCTTGATGACACTTCCCCATGTTGTCCCCACCCCCAATGACATCATCCCGTGTTGTCCCCACCCTTGATGACACGTTCCCGTGTTTTCCCCACCCCCAATGACACATCCCCGTGTTGTCGCCACCCCCAGTGACATGTTCCTGTGTCATCCCCACCCCCAATGATACGTCTCTGTGTCCCCACCCTCAATGACACATCCCCATGTCCCCACCCTCGATGACACGTCCCCGTGTCCCCACCCCCGCTGACACGTCCCTGTGTCCCCACCCCCGATGACACGTCCCCGTGTCCCCACCCCTGATAACACGTTCCCGTGTTGTCCCCACCCTCGATGACACGTCCCTGTGTTGTCCCCACCCCCAATGACACGTTCCCGTGTTGTCCCCACCCTCGATGACACGTTCCCATGTGTTGTCACACCCTCAATGACATGTCCCCGTGTTGTCCCCACCCTCGGTGACGCGTTCCCATGTGTTGCCACACCCTCGGTGACACGTCCCCGTGTCCCCGCAGTTCCGCAAGAAGCGGCTCCGTTTCGGCCGCAGCCGAATCCATGAGTGGGGCCTGTTTGCCATGGAGCCGATCGCGGCCGACGAGATGGTCATCGAGTACGTGGGGCAGAACATCCGCCAGGTCGGTGTCCCCAGAGTCCCCGAGAGACCCCACGGCCACCTGGGGATCCCCGAGAATCCCTCAGCCACCTCCCCCCTCCTGGTGGCCACCATCGCGTCCCCTCCCAGCCCACTCCGGTGACCCCCGCGGTCACCTCGGACCCACCCAGCATTCCATGGTGTCCCCGAGTGGTCACTTGGTCACTTTGTACCTCCTCGGGTGCCTCATGGTGACCACCACGGCCAAGTTTCGGACAGCGTGGTTGGCATGTGGCCACCTGTGCTGCTGACCTTTGGCCACCACGCTCGGCTTTTGGCTACCATGGCTGACTTTTGGTCTCCAGAGTTGATTTTTGGCCATCAGACTAGATCTTTGGGCTGTCACAGGTCACTTTTGGCCACCACAGTTGACTTTTGGCCACCATGGTTGACTTTTGGCCACCACGGTTGACTTTTGGCCACCACAGTTGCTTTTTGGCCACCATGGTTGACTTTTGGCCACCAGGGTTGACTTTTGGCCACCACGCTTGGCTTTTGGCCACCACGGTTGACTTTTGGCCATCACAGTTGACCTTTGGCTATCACACTTAACTTTTGGCCTCCAGAGTTGCTTTTTGGCCACCATGGTTGTCTTTCCTCACCGTGCTTGACTTTCCTCACCGTGCTCGACTTTTCCCCCCGCGGTTCACACGAGGACCCCACCCCAGCCCGAAGGCCACCCCCTCCCCCAGCAGGGGTGCCGTTCGGGCCGCGGTGACGCCGCGGTGTCCCCGCAGGTGGTGGCCGACATGCGCGAGAAGCGCTACGCGCAGGAAGGCATCGGCAGCAGTTACCTCTTCCGCGTCGACCACGACACCATCATCGACGCCACCAAGTGCGGCAACCTCGCTCGCTTCATCAACCACTGCTGCACGGTGAGCCGCCGCCGTCCCCAACCCCCGGGCTGGGCGGGGCCACCGCGGGTCCCCGACTGACCCCCCCCCGTGCCTCCCCTCCCCCCAGCCCAACTGCTACGCCAAGGTCATCACCATCGAGGCGCAGAAGAAGATCGTCATCTACTCCAAGCAGGCCATCGGCGTCAACGAGGAGATCACCTACGACTACAAGTTCCCCATCGAGGACACCAAGATCCCCTGCCTGTGCCGCACCGAGAGCTGCCGCGGCACGCTCAACTAGGGCTGGCCGCGTGCCGTGCCGGGGAGGGGCCTTGGGGTGCCGCGGTGGAGTTTTGGCCACCGAGATCGGCTTGGGACAGCCACAGTTGACTTTTGGCCGCTGTGGTTGGTTTTTGACATCCACAGTTGATTTTTGGCTGCTGTGGTTGGCGCTTGGCCACGGCGATTGACGTTTGAGTGCCAGGGTTGGCTTTTGGCTACCAGAGTTGGTGTTTGACCGCCGTGCTTGATTGTTGACATCCACAGTTGACTTTTGGCCACCAGGCTTGACTTGTGGCCACCAGAGTTGACTTCTGGCCACTGGGGTCGACTTTTGGCCACCAGGGTGGACTTTTGGCCACCAGGGTGGACTTTTGACCACTAGGGTCGACTTTTGGCCATCGTGGTTGCCCTGAGGGGCCACCGTTGTCACGAGGCCACCATGGGTGACCTCTGGCCGTGGCCGTTGACCTCGGGGACCACCACGCGATGACATCATTTAGCCAATGCCGTTGAACCCCCAATGGCAATGCCATCGCCGCCCCTCCCCCCACCTCGCAGCGCCCGTGATGACATCATCACCGTGACATCACGGCGCCCCTCCCCCACCCTTGAAAAAGGCTCTTTTTCTCCCTTTTTTTTGGCTGTTTCTTGTAGAAACTCGGGGCGTGTCTGGGGGGGGCTGGGACCCCGCTCGGGGGGGGGGGGGGGATGTGAGGAGGGGGGAGGGGTCTGCTCCTTCCCGCCCCTCCCCCTCCCCCTGGGGCCGCCCCTCCCCCCCGGCTCTGTAAATATTCCCGGGGGGTGTAAATAGCTGTACATGCCACTCCCCCTGTACATATGTTGATATGGGGGTGCCCCTGGGCCCCCCCTTTTTATAAAGTGGCCACTGAGCTTTGGCACCGCCTCAGCCTCGTTATTTCGGGGGGCTCGGAAGGATCGGGAGGGAGGGGAAAAGAATTTGGGGGGGGTCCTTGGGGGAATTTGGGGTGGGTGGAAGAATTTGGGGGGTCCATGGAGGACTTTGGGTGTCCTTGGAGGAATTTGGGAGGTCCACAGAGGAATTTGGGAGATCCATGGAGGAATTTGGGGGTTCATGGATGAATTTGGGAGGTCCAGGGAGGAATTTGGAAGGTTCTGGGAGGAATTCGAGGGTTCTGGGAAGAATTTGGGGTGGGTGGAGGAATTTGGGAGGTCCATGGAGGAATGTGGGAGATCCATGGAGGAATTTGGGAGGTCCATGGAGGAATTTGGGAGGTCCATGGAGGAATTTGGGTATTTCGGGGGTTGTGTGGTACTTTTGGAGTACTGTTTCCTCACTCACCCCCCTTCCCCTCTTAAGGCACAGTTTCTCTGCTCACCCCCCTCCCTCCTTCCAACCAACAGCTCTGGGGCAGGGTGTGCGGTTTTTTCTTAGTCAGTCCATCACCAGAATTCTTCTGCTACAAACACTGTTTCTCTACTGCCCCCCTCCCTATTTAGACTCCGTTTCTCAGCTCACCCATGTCCTTCCTTCCAACCAATAGCTCTTGGGGTGGGGGGGGTTGGCAGGGTATGGGGGCTTCCTTTGGTCAGTGTGTCAGGGAGAAGAGTCCTCTACTTAATCATGAGGTCCCTCCCATGAGAGACAGTCCTCTGTGAACTTCTTTGGTGCGGGTCCCATCTCAGGAGCAGCAGCCTGCCTCCATCTGCTGCAATGCGAGTTGTTGTCCATACGGTGCAGACTTCCAAGCAGGGGCCAGACTGTTTCTGTGATAAATGAGTGAATGATCAATGCTGGCTTTTGCATACATGCATTTAACATTTACAAGTGATGTGTACTGTATGAAAAAATAGTGTTAAGATAAAATATAATTAAGAAGAAAAAAGGTTAGGGTCAATTGTAACTTTCAAATAGTTGTGGTATGTTAGAAAATGTAGTAATAATTACCTGGTAATAAATGCCTTCTGAGTTGATAAATCACAGACCCAGGGATCAAGACATCTTAAATAAAGCAAGAAGATAACTGCCGGCATCCCAGGAAGTCTGTTATCTCGACTCACACCTCCCAAAAGGAGCTGTCACCTACAAATTAAGTTGGAACTGAGGAAACATAGTCAGGGGGATTTTGGCCTTCAGCCCTGAGGCAATCCAGAGGGTCTGAGACTCCAAGACAGGCTGGCAGAAAGGGGCAAGGATCGGGGGGGGGGAGTTGAGTGAAGTGTAAATTACTTTCTATGCTTAATGAATATGTAACAGCTAAAGAAAGTACTTAAGTTCACAGTACAATCCACGGGTGTGACTCTGGCAAAACTGCTAAGTCCCCAGCGTTATTTCTGCCTTTGCTCTATTAATAAATATTCAATATTATGCAGTTAAAATTTCAGCTTGTGAACTCATTTCTATAATTTCCATCCCGGGAGGAAGGCCTTTCTCTCTCTTGCAAGGCCTTTGCAACTTTCAGTCTGTGCCGGGATTCCCACTGGATCATAGCTTCCTGCAGGCATCCACCCGCTCCTCTGGCGTGGGCACCATCCCACGGGCTGTGGGTGGTTCTCTGCACACCTATGGACTCCACGGGCCGCAGGGAGACCCCCTGCTCCCCCCATGGTCTTCATCACAGCCGGCAGAGGATTTTCATGCTCCGGTGCCTCGGGCACCTCCTCTCCCACCTTCTCCACTCACCTAGGGTTCTGCATGTTGTTTTCCCTGACATATTTTCACCTCCTCCTCCTCTGGCTAAAAACAAGTGTGTGGTCACACTGTTTCAATTTCTTCTTAAATATGGTTTCACAGAGGCGTAACTAACATCCCTAATTGGCTCAGGCTCCGCAGCAGCATGTCCATCATCTTCAGTGCCATCAGAGATTGCCTCTGCTGGACACGGTGAAAAACCTTGAGAACTTTCACAGAGGATGTGCAGGAGCCATCTTTTTACCCCACCGTACTTACTAGCAAAATGGGGCCAAGTGAAACTAACACACTATGTGCATATGTGTGCGTATATGTATATGCATATGTCTGTGTATCTATGTGTATGTGTATATATATGTACACACACAGTTGTATATACATCCGTATATATGTGTGTATGTGTACGTATGTATATGTGCATGTGTTTTTTTTTATATATATGTATATATACATATATGTATATATAATAAGTCTTACTTTATATTATATATGACAATCAAACATTGGCATAAGTATGATTATTACGAACCAGATTCACACTGGGCGTACCAATGTATGTAATGTCTTGGTGGCAGTGGGTGAGTATCCAGAAATATATGTGTATATACATAATATGGATGGTAAAATCAGACTGATTGTTAGGGTCTCTGTGCCATCTTGGAGGTGGTGGTGGTGGGGCACCCAAGAGCGTGTCCAAACCTGACCTGGCTTCTGTGGGCTGTGATCTTGCCCACCCTGATGCTCAGCCTGAGCCTAGCTGTTACATTTGGCCTTTTTGGTGAGAAGGGGAAGCGTGTGACAGCCTGGCTTTTGTGCACTGTGGTCGTGCCCCTGACACTCAGCCTGAGTCCAGCTGCTGGGTGTGGCTCTTCTGGGGAGAAAGGTGGGTGCATGTGTCAGCCTGGCTTCTGTGGGCTGCGGTCATGCTCCCTGCCATCACTCAGCTAGGGTGGAGCCGGTGGGTTTGGCTTTTTTGGGGAGAACGGGGAAGCGCGCGTCATCTCGGCTTCTGCGGGCCGTGCTACTGCTGTGTGCCATCAGTGAGCTGGAGTCTAGCTGCTGGGTTTGGCCTTTTTGGGCATATGTGGGAGGAGTGTGTCAGCCTGCCTTCTCTGGCCTGTCCTCTGGCTCCCTGCCATCACTTGGGCAGTGTTCCAGGTGCTGGGTTTGCCCTTAGCGGGGAGAAATGGGAAGTCTGTGTAAGCTTGCTTTCTGTGGCCTGCGGTCTTGCCCACCCTCATGTCAGTCTGAGTCTACCAGCTGGGTTTGGCCTTTTTGGGGAGAAGGGGGATGTGTGCATAAGCCCGTCTTCTGTGGGTCGTGCTCTTGTCCCCCGCCATCACTCAGCCAGATTCTAGCTACTGGGTTTGGCCTTTTTTGGGAGAAGGTGCAAGTGAGTGTGAGCCTGGCTACTGTGGCCTCTGGTCTTGCTCCCAGCGGTCACTCAGCTGGGGTGCAGCCGCTGGGTTTGGCCTTTCTGGGGCAAAGAGTCAAGTGTGTGTCAGCCTGGCTTCTGTGGGCTACGCTCTTGCTCCCTGCCATCCTTCAGCTGGGGTGCAGCTGCTGGGTTTGGCCTTTTTGGGGAGCAGGGGCATGTGTGTGAAAGCCTAGCATCTGTGGGCTATGTGCTTGCTCCCTGCCATCCGTCAGGCAGAGTGTTTCAGGTGCTGGGTTTGGCCTTTTTAGGGTCAAATGGGAAGTGTCTGTAAGCCTGGCTTTTGTGGCCTCTGCTCTTGCTCCCTGCCATCACTCAGTTGGGGTGCAGCTGCTGAGTTTGGGCTTTTAGGGGAGAAGGGGGAAGTGTGTGTCAGCCTGGCTTCTGTGGGCTCTGGTCTTGCCCACCCTGACCCTTGGCCCGAGTCCATCTGCTGGGCTGGGCCTTCTTGGGGAGCGGGGGGATGTGTGCATAAGCCTGTCTTCTGTGGGTTGTACTCTTGTTCCTTGCCATCACTAAGCTAGATTGTAGCTCCTGGGTTTGCACTTTTTGGGGAGAAGGGGGAAGTGTGTGTCAGGCTGGCTTCTGTGGGCTGTGCTCTTGCTCACCCTGACCGTCAGCCTGAGTTGATCTGCTGGGCTGGGCCTTCTCGGGGAGAAAGGAGATGCGTGCATAAGCCTGTCTTCTGGCTTGTGCTCTTGTTCCTTGCCATCACTAAGCTTGATTCTAGCTCCTGGGTTTGCACTTTTTGGGGAGAAGGGGGAAGTGTGTGTCAGCCTGGCATCTGTGGGCTCTGCTCTTGCTCCCTGCTGTCCCTCAGCTGGGGTGCAGCAGCTGAGTTTGGCCTTTTAGGGGAGAAGGGGGAAGTGTGTGTCAGCCTGGCTTCTGTGGGCTGTGCTCTTGCTCCCTGCTGTCCCTCAACTGGGGTGCAGCTGCTGCCTTTGCCCTTTTCGGGGAGAAGGGTTAAGCCTTTGCATTGCCTGGATTCTGTGCATTCTGCTCTTGCTCCCTGCCATCCCTCAGCTGGGGTGCAGCTGCTGGGTTTGGCCTTTTTGGGGAGAAGGAGGAAGCGAGTGAAAGCCTGTGTTCTGTGGGCTGTGCTCTTGTTCCCTATCATCACTCAGCTGGAGCGCAGCTCCTGGCTCTGGCCTTTTTGGGGAGAAAGGCGAATGCATGTGTTGGCCTGGCTTTTGTGGCTTGTGGTCCAGCTCCCTGCTATTAGTCCTCCAGGGTGGTGCTGCTGTGTTTGGCCCTTTTGGGGGGCACGGGGAAGCGTGCCCCTCTGGCTTGTGTGGGCTGCACCGTTCCCCCCTCCGACGGTCAGTCAGAGTGCCGCTGCTGGCTTTGGTTTTTTGGGGAGAAGGAAAATGTGTGTGAAAGACTGGCATCTATGGGCTATGTGCTTGCTCTCTGCTGTCCATCAGGCAGAGTATTTCAGGTGCTGGGTTTGGCCTTTTTGGGGAGAAGGGGGAAGTGTGTGTCAGCCTTGCTTCTGTGGGCTGTGCTCTTGCTCACTCTGACCGTCAGCCTGAGTTGATCTGCTGGGCTGGGCCTTCTCGGGGAGAAAGGAGATGTGTGCATAAGCCTGTCTTCTGGTTTGTGCTCTTGTTCCTTGCCATCACTAAGCTACATTCTAGCACCTGGGCTTGCACTTTTTGGGGAGGAGGGGGAAGTGTGTGTTGGCCTGGCTTCTGTGGGCTGTGCTCTTGCTCCCTGCTGTCCCTCAGCTGGGGTGCGGCTGCTGAGTTTGGCCTTTTAGGGGAGAAGGGGCAAGTGTGTGTCAGGCTGGCATCTGTGGGCTGTGCTCTTGCTCACCCTGACCGTCAGCCTGAGTTGATCTGCTGGGCTGGGCCTTCTCAAGGAGAAAGGAGATGCGTGCATAAGCCTGTCTTCTGGTTTGTGCTCTTGTTCCTTGCCATCACTAAGCTAGATTCTAGCTCCTGGGTTTGCACTTTTTGGGGAGAAGGGTTAAGCGTTTGTATTGCCCGGATTCTGTGCATTCTGCTCTTGCTCCCTGCCATCCCTCAGCTGGGGTGCAGCTGCTGGGTTTGGCCTTTTTGGGGTGAAGGGGCAAGTGTGCCTAACCTTGACTTCTGTGGGCTGTGCTCTTGCTCTGTGCCAGCACTCAGACAGATTCTAGCTACTGGGTTTGGCCTTTTTGGGGAGAAGGAGGAAGCGAGTGAAAGCCTGTGTTCTGTGGGCTGTGCTCTTGTTCCCTATCATCACTCAGCTGGAGCGCAGCTCCTGGCTCTGGCCTTTTTGGGGAGAAAGGCGAATGCATGTGTTGGCCTGGCTTTTGTGGCTTGTGGTCCAGCTCCTTGCTATTAGTCCTCCAGAGTGGTGCTGCTGTGTTTGGCCCTTTTGGGGGGCAGGGGGAAGCGTGCCCCTCTGGCTTGTGTGGGCTGCAGCGTTCCCCCCTCTGACAGTCAGTCAGAGAGCCGCTGCTGGCTTTGGCTTTTT
This sequence comes from Acanthiza pusilla, assembly GCA_036630365.1. Taxonomy (NCBI): domain Eukaryota; kingdom Metazoa; phylum Chordata; class Aves; order Passeriformes; family Acanthizidae; genus Acanthiza; species Acanthiza pusilla. The sequence goes on along the minus strand of JAXCHO010000400.1, from coordinate 26,780 downwards.
TGGGTAGAAGTGGGAAGTGTGTGTAAGCCTGGCTTTTGTGGGCTCTGCTCTTGCTCCCTGCTGTCCCTCAGCTGGGGCGCAGCTGCTGAGTTTGGCTTTTTAGCGGAGAAGGGCGAAGTGTGTGTCAGCCTGGCTTCTGTGGGCTGTGCTCTTGCTAACCCTGACCGTCAGCGTGAGTTGATCTGCTAGGCTGGGCCTTCTCAAGGAGAAAGGAGATGTGTGCATAAGCCTGTCTTCTGGTTTGTGCTCTGGTTCCTTGCCATCACTAAGCTAGATTGTAGCTCCTGGGTTTGCACTTTTTGGGGAGAAGGGGGAAGTGTGTGTTGGCCTGGCTTCTGTGGGCTGTGCTCTTGCTCCCTGCTGTCCCTCAGCTGGGGCGCTGCAGCTGAGTTTGGCCTTTAAGGGGAGAAGGGGGAAGTGTGTGTCAGCCTGGCTTCTGTGGGCTGTGCTCTTGCTCCGTGCTGTCCCTCACCTGGGGTGCAGCTGCTGCCTTTGCCCTTTTAGGGGAGAAGGGTTAAGCGTTTGTATTGCCTGGATTCTGTGCATTCTGCTCTTGCTCCCTGCCATCCCTCAGCTGGGGTGCAGCTGCTGGGTTTGGCCTTTTTGGGGCTAAGGGGCAAGTGTGCCTAACCTTGACTTCTGTGGGCTCTGGTCTTGCTGTGTGCCATCCCTCAGAAAGATTCTTGCTACTGGGTTTAGCCTTTTTTGGGGAGGAGGAAGTGAGTGAAACCCTGGGTTCTGCGGGATGTGCTCTTGCTTCCTGCCATCACTCAGCTGGAGTGCAGGTCCTGGCTCTGGCCTTTTTGGGGAGAAAGGTGAATGCATGTGTTGGCCTGGCTTTTGTGGCCTGTGGTCCTGCTCCCTGGTATTAGTCCTCCAGAGTGGTGCTGCTGTGTTTGGCCCTTTTGGGTAGAAGCGAGAAGTGTGTGTAAGCCTGGCTTTTGTGGGCTGTGGCCTTGCTCACTGTTTTAGTCAGGTTGAGTGTAGGTGGCATAGTGGCTCTGTGCAGTTTTTCTTACCTGCCCGAGGAGGACCTTGTTTCCTGTTCTGTTTGTATGCTGTCCGTCCTCCTGTTGTCCAATGGTTTGGAGGCACTGGAGTCTTCTGGGTCTCGGGTGCTTTCTGTCTGCACTCGGTGGTTGAAGTTACACTGCTGTCTTTCTGTTTTGCTCTCTCTCTTCCTCCTTAGTCTTTCTCCTTCCTCCTTGTTAGCAGCCTGGTTCAGTGTCCTGTTAAAATTTAAAAGTTTAGTAACTGGCAGTATGTGATAAAGACAATAAAGCAAACGAACAGTCCTGGGTCATTGGTATTTAGGCAGAAGGTCCCCCGGTATTCATGGGCATATATTAATTACTGTTTATATCGTATCAGCTTAATGTCTATTTGTTGGCATTTCTCCTTTTTTCTGAAGTAATTTGGTCTTGGAAGCAAGAGCCATGTAGTGTGGCTCCTACTTGATATTGTCTTTTTAGAGCATGTGTATTTTTTGGCTCCTGTTTTTTTGCTTCTTGCTGTCATGTGGAGTTTCTCCTATACTGTCTGGTTCTTGTGGGTGGGTATTGCTGGTAGTTGACCTATTGGTAGCAGGGGTCTGGTTATTGCCAGTAAAACTGTAAGCATTTTCAACTAGTTATATTTATTTTTTCAGCTCTGTATCTAGATGCAGTTCATCATAGCAGTCAAGGCATCAGTTCATGTTACATGCCTATGTCTTTATAAGAGCAGTAGTTTTGTGTAAGAGTGTAAACCATACCTGTGACACATATTTTAGTATTTGTGCCAAGCTGATATTCACATGCAGCTTCATCATCCCAGTTCTATTTTTTCTTTCCCCACTGTATCTACATTCATTTAGTCACAGAAGTCTAGGCATTAGTTATTGGTACACACCTATATCTTTATACCAGCCCTCCTTTTGTCTAAGAGTGCAACCCATGCACGTGACATTCATCTTTACATTTGTGCAAAGCTTACTGTCTTGTATGTATTTATCACCTCAGCTATCCTAGTTATTTTGCCAATGTACTTACATTTAGTTCATCGTAGGAGTCATCCAACTAGTTATTCTTATATCCCTATATATTTCAGTCAGGAACAATTTGGTGTACTTGTAGAAACAATACATGCCATACCCCTTTTAATATCTGTGCCTACCTTATCTGATCATGTGTAATTTTCCCCAGCTATATTAGTTCTTTCACCAGCGTCTCTACATTCAGTTAATAACAGAAGTCAAGGCATCAGTTCACGTTACACAGCTCTATATTTTTGCAAGATGACTTTTACATAAGAGTAGAAGCCATATCCATGTGACAGCCCTTTCAGCAGTTGTGGAGAGCTGACACTCTGGTATGTATTTATCACACCACCTATATCAGGTATTTCACCAGTGCCTCCAGATTCAGTTAATAACAGAACTCAAGGCTTTAGTTATTGTTCCTTGCCTATATACACTCGACAGCCATTTTACTATTTGTCCATAGCCGACACCATAGTGTGTACTTATGACCACAGCTACATTCGTTCTTTCTCCAGCCCGTCTAGACTCAGTTCACAGTGGAAGCCCAGGCCTTAGCTCACATTCCACGCCTCCACCTTTATAGTCAGAGTACTTTTGTATAAGAGTACAAGCCATACATGCGATTGCCATTCCACTATTTGTGCAAAGCTTCTCGTACAGTTTGTATTTATCACCCCTGCTGTAGTAGTTGTTTCAGCCGTGTATTCTGTGTATTCAGTTAAGAACACAAGTAATGTGTAGTTATTGTTCCCTGCCTTTGTCTTTATCAGAGCAGTAGTTTTGTATAAAAGAGGAAACCTTATCTGTGATACCCATTGTAATATTAGTGCCCAGCTGATGCTATAATATCTTTTAATCGCATTGCTATTTAAGTTATTTCACCAGTCTGTCTGTGCTCAGCTAATAAGAGAAGTCAAGGCATTAGCAACTGTTATGTGCCTATAAGTTTACAGCAACCATCCTTTTATAGGAGTAGAAAGTGTACCTGCCCCATATATTGTAATATTTGTGACAAGCTTACACTGTACTATGTGTGTATCACACTAACCATATTAGGTATTTCACCAAGGTATCTACATTTAATTCCTAATGACCACAAAGGCATCAGCCATTGTTACAGAGGTGTGTCCTTATAAGCACACTCCCTCTGTAAGCAGTAAAACCATATATGTGACATGCATTTTAGTATTTGTGAAAACCCAAAACAGTATTATGAGTTTATCTCGCTCCCTCAGCTCTGCTCCCGGGGAAGGGACCTTGTCTGCCCTCTATTCGCCCCTCACCTCAGTCAGCCGTCTTTTCCCACGTCTCCCGGCGGTCGCGATGAGCTCCGAAAGCGCCCGCCGCCAGCCGTCCGGACGGACGGGCTCGTACCGTGGCGTTCCATTCGGCCGGGCTCGCTTCTGTCAGCTGTAGCTTTTGCTGCTCTGAATACTATGAAGAGTGAATAAATAGATAAATCAGGAAATAAAAAGAGAAGCACCAGAAACAGTAATAAGTAAATAATTCATCAACAAGTAAATCAGAAATTACTCTTAGTTATTTCTGTGTATAAGTATGTATATAGTTCTACATACATATATGTATACAAGTATGTACACTATACATATATACCTTGCATACTATATCTACACACATCCACACACTGCCATTCACACATATATATAACTCTCTCTATATATCTACCTATAGATATACATACATACATGCTTCTATATGTCTCTATATACATTTATATACGTACATATATATATATGTATGTGGATGTATTTATAGTGTATATACTACATATACTATATGTAGTCTATACACTGTATCCGTATATATGTCCCATATACATATAGCTACTATATATATATATATACAGTGCATATATATATAACATTCACATACCATTAACGTTAATATATAGGCGCCCATTGTAAAAGCTGGTGCGCAACGGGCAGCATGTCCTGCCGTCCTGCCGCTCTCCTGCCGCGCTAACTGCCATCGTTATTGTCGACGCCGAAGTCACGTCGACGCCCTTTTATCCGTGGCCCTTCGAGCCGTGGCCCGCAGAGACGTGGCCCCTCGCAAGAATGGTCGCCGGGCTCCCTCGGTCGCCGGGCTCCCGGCGCGTCCGCCTTTTATAGTCCGCCGGCCCGGGGCCCCGTCCGCTCCGCGTCCGCGCGGGGCCAGGTGCGGGCGGTCGGCGATCGCCCCCCCGGCGGGCGGCCAGGTGCCGGCGGTCAGGCGATCGGCCGCCGCCAGCGGGGAGGAGTCGGAGGCGGGCCGGGAGAGGCCGCCGCGGCCGGTACCGCCGGCGCCTAGCGACCGCGGACGCCGCGGCCGGTAGCGCGCCGTTCCCCGCCCGATCCCCGCGATCGCCCGCTCCGCCGAACCGCCCCGGAGCGCGAGGGTCCCGAGGGGCGTTTCCGGCGCGACGAACGCCGCCGCTCGTCTCCCGATCGTCGCGGCGGGGGAGCGCGCGTTTCGTTTCCCCCCCCGCCCCCGTCCGCCCGGAAGCGCGGCGCGCGGCGGTCCGGGCGCGGCCGCGGGCACCGCGGCATCGCGGATCGCGCCCCGGCGCGCGTCCCCCGCCGCGCCGCGTCCGTCCCGGCGAGATCCGCGGTTTCCGAGCCTCCTCCTTCCCGCCCCGATCCCGGCCGGGCTTCCGGAGACCGTCCCGTTCCCCGTAGCGGCGGCGCGCGGCGCGAGCATCTCGCGCCGTCTGGCGTAGGCGCGCCGGTGTCCCGGGCGGTCCTCGCGATCGTCGCCCGCCCTTCCCTCCGATCTCGGCTCGGATCCCGGAGGAAGGTCGCTCCTTCTCGCGCCCCTCGATCTCGGGTCGGGGATCGCGCGCCGGCGAGGCGCGCTCCCCGTCCCGCCGAGATCGGGGTCCTCGAGACCCTTTCTTCCCGCGGCGACCCCGGCTCGGCCCCCGGGGCGAGTCCCGTCCCCCCGAGCGCGGCCCGCGGCCGTCACGGCGCTCCGCACGCGCGCGCGGATCTTCCCGCAAGTTCTCCCGCTCCCCGCGAAAGACGTCTTCCGATCGCGGCGCCGTCGCCGGAGGGAGTTCGCGTCCCCTCGCCGCGCCCGATCCGCGTCCGCCGTCGCCGCCGCGCGAGTCCGCGCCTCGCCGCCGCCCGAGGTTTCCGGCCTTAGATCCGTAGATACTTTGTCCGCGGGTCGGTCCCTCCCGTTCCCTTTCGGCCGCCGCTTCGTTTAGCCGGCGGTCTCCCCGGGCGACGGGGCTCCGCCGGCGCAGGCGCGGGTCCCGCCCCGGGCCGCTCCCCCTTCGCGGCACCGGCCAGGCGCGTCCCTCGCCGCATCCCTTTCCTCGCCTCCGGTCGCGGTTCGCGCGAGGGGCTTTCGTCGTTCGCATCCCCGGCGCTCGGTCCGGGCCCCCGCCGGTTCCCTGCCGGTCCCCCGGAGCGCGGCGGCGCGACCGCGCCCCGTCTCCGCTCCCTTCGAGTTCCCCTTCGGACCGGGACGCGCGGAGGAGACGCCCCGGGGGACGCCGGAAGGGCCGGTCGCGCGGCGGCGGCGGAGCCGCCCGGCCCGAGCGGAGGGATCTTTTCGGCGTCCGGTCCCGTCGCTCGCAGCCGCGTCTCGCTCGGCCGCCGCCGCTCCCGGCGCGTCCCGCTCGGCCGCCGCCGCTCCCGGCGCGTCCCTCTCGGCCGCCGCCGCTCCCGGCGCGTCCCGCTCGGCCGCCGCCGCTCTTTCGCGCCCGCTCCCGTCGCCCCCGGGGACACGCGTCCCTCGGGACGTCCCGGGGCGCGATCCCCGGGGGGGCGCGCCGCCGGCTCAGCCGGTCCAGGCGGCGCCGGCGGGGCGTCCGTGCGGACCGATCCGCCCCGTCCCCGTCGCCTCGTCTCCGGGCAGGCGGAGCTTAGCCCTCCGCTCCCGTCCGTCCCTTCGGGCTGTAGCCCGGGACCCGGGCGCCGCCGGGCGCGTCTCGGCGGGGACTCGGGGCGACCGGGAGGACGGCTCCTTCCCTTCGAGCGCCTCGCCTAGGTTGCCCCGTTCGCGATCCCCTTCCCGCCTCCGTGTCGCCCTTCCGGACCCGGCGCCGAGGGGGCGGTCCGCCGAGTCGGTTCCGCGGGTCGTCCCGGCCCTCAGCCGTCCTCTGCTTCGCTCCATTCCTTTCAGAGTCGTCGCCGTCCCCACCGAGTCCCGGCCGGGCCGCGAGACCCCCGAGCGCTCGCGCGCCACGGCCCGCGGGTCCGGAGCGACGTCGCGACGCCGAATTCCTACGGGGCGGAGGGAAAGCGCGCCGCGTCCACCGTCCCGCCCCTCCGAAGTCGGCGACGGGGGGGGGAGGATCCGCCGAGCCCGGCATGCTCCCCCGCCCGTCCCGGGCGCCGTCCACGACGGCATCGGCGACGGCGAGCCGGCATTCTCCAAAGGCGAGAGCGAACCCGCCCTCGGACGCGCAGAGCCCGGCGCCGGGAGCGAGACGCCGGCGCCGGACCTCAAAGCTCTCGAGCGTCCGCCGCTCGCCTCGGCGAGGGAGGCCGGGACGTACGAGGCGGGGGGACGGGCGGTCGCCGGGTCGCGGTCGCGTCCCTCCGGAACCGATTGAGGCCCCAGGGCACTTTCGGCCCCGGGCGGCAAAATCCCGGGGGCCGAAAAGCGAGCGCCTCTCTCCCGTACGTAAAACCCACGTCCGTCCCGGCGGCGCGCGCGCGTCCGCGTCCCGAGCCCGTCCCGGTTCCGGCGGCGCAGCCGGGCCGCGTTCCCGGACGGCCCGGCGCGCGAGAGCGACCGTTCGATGCCGGAGGAGCGACCGTTCGACGCCGGAGGTCCCCCCGGCCCACCCTCTTCTATTTCCATCCTTAAAAGCCCGGGGGCCCAGGTTCTAAACTTCGCCCTCCCGGTAGCTACCCAAGCCCCAGCTCGGCTCGGCTGCGGGGAACCGGCGCTTTAGGTCGCCGACCCGACGCGTTTCGTCCCGCGGTCCCCTATGTTCCGCAGGAGTCGGAGACCGGGTCCCCGGAGTCGACGACGCGGACGGACGGCGCGTGCCGCCCCTTTCGGGCTCCGCGCCGCCCCCGGGAGGCATCCACCCCCCTTTCTCACGGGCTCGCCGCGACAAAGTCTCGTTTCTCCGAGGACCATCCGTACCGGCGCCACGACGGCCGTCGGCAGAGAACGGAGCCCGGGGATGGTTCCGAAGCCCCCCCCCGCGGAAGGGACTACCCAGCCCTTTAGCCGAACTCCCCCCGCGGGCGGTCGGACGGCGCGCGCACGAGCCCCTTTAAAGAAGCGGCGGCGCGTCCAGCCCCGCCCCGGTCCCCGCTGCCGAGCCCGGAGGGGACGCCGACCGCCGGCGTCCGAAGTCCGAGAGGGAGAGGCGACTTCGGCCCGATCTCCCCGTCCCACTCGCTCCACGGCTTTATTATTTTAACAAGGCAATAAAAAATCGCGCGGGGCTGCTCATCGCCCTTTATTAAAAGAGCGCGCTCCCCGCTCATTCGCAGCGATTCCTAAGGCGATACGGGTCCGTCGTTCTTCCTCGTTTCCGTCATCGTTCGATTTTAGGCAGCATAGACGAGGACGCGGGCGGTCAAACCTTTCCAAAAGGTTTTCCGCGAGTCAGCCTTTACTTTCGAGGAGGAGAATCCTCCTCGGTCCCTTCCCCTTAGATCGACGGCGAAATCTCGTCGCGGGCAACGTTTACAGGCAGCTACCGGGCGGCAGCCGAGCGGCGCTCCGGGGTTCGTCGGCCGGCGACCTAAGGGCGTAATAGCAATCGTTAAACCGGGCACGGAAGGCTCCTCCCGGCGGCCCCCCCCGGCGAGTTTCTCGAGCGATCGAAAGCGGCTTTCCCATCGGGTAGGAGTCGTCCCCGGCCCGGGACCCCCTCACGGAATTCGCTCCCCGCCCGTTCCGCGCGGGCGATCGTCCGCCGAGAGAGGGAGGTTCCCGGGCCCCGCCGGGGCCCGCCCTATTTTTCGCAGTCCCGGGCCAGCCGCACGCACCCGGGGTCGTTAACCGGGAGCGGGGTTTCCAGCCTTCCCGCGCCGGTCGCGAGAAGGACAGTGTCCTACGGCGCCTCCGGCCGCCGCTCCGCAGGGTCCCGGTCTCACCCACCCGCAACTGCAAGGGGCGTATCCTCCCTAGGGTCCCCCGTAGAACGGGCACCGCCCCGTCCTCCGCCTCCGAGCGCCGGCGGGCGCACTAGGTCGGCGCGAGAAACCCCCGCGCACCGGAGCACCCTCGCCCTTCGGAGCACCCGTCCCGTAGCGACGGGGGACCTCGGCGCTAAGCGGATCGATATCGCAGGCGCCCGGGCCCGCCCGGGGATCGGCCGCGCCGGGAGCGCCCGTTCGCCGCCTCGACTCGCCTTCCCACGCCTTTTCCCGGCGGCTGCGCCCTGCCCGCTCACCTCGCTTTCGGGTTTCGGCGCCCTCGGGGGCGCGCGTCTCTTCGTTCGCGCCGAGAGGCGCCGCAAAGGGCCGGCCGGCGGGACGGAGGCGCGGCCCGGGTATCCCCCGTCCGTCGCCCGGGACCGGGCGCCGCGCGGGCCGCCGCCCCCTAGGCAGAATATAACCCTAACAAAAGCAAACCCTAGAATCCCCCTAACACCTGTCCGCCGAAACCGTAAAGACCCCCAGAAGCCTAGAGAGTCCCACCACCCGAGGAGCCCCCTACCACCCGCTCGCGGCAACCCTAAACACCCCCGTAAGCCCAGAGCCGCGGTTTCCGCAAACCGAGCCGACGCGGAACCCGCATTCCCCCCTCCAATGGCGAAAATGTCCAAAAGCATCCTTCCCGGCAGCCCCTCCGTGCCGCCGCTCACGAAATCTGCATAACCCCGCCCCGCGTTCCCTTTCTCGTCCGCGTCGCGCCGCGCCGCCCGTCCCGGAAAAGCGGGGACGGAGGGCGCGCCGCCGGGGACCCCGGGGGACACGGCTACGGTTTGAAGAAACCGAGCCGACAGGTAACCCGCACCGGCCCTCTCGAACGCAGCAAAACTCCACGAACACCCTTCCCAGCCTCCCTTCGTGCCCCCGCTCAGGCATCCGCATCACCCCGCCTCGCGTCCCCCTTCTCTTCCGCCCGCGCCGGAACATAGGGGAAGGGGGGACGGGCGCCGGGCCCGCGGTCGGTCGGAGCTCCGGTTCGAACGAGCCGAGGCGACAGGGGAACACGATTTTCCATTATTTTTCGGGTTAAACGGCAAGGGAAATCGCTCGACCTCGCTAGTTTACGGTTTCGAAATAAGGGTCACTCCCCCGTTTACGCCGTCTTAGGGTTTAAATTACGGGGGACGCCCAGTCGGCTCTTCCTTTTAAAGGTTCGATTTGCGGGAAGATCCCCCTTTTTCCATCGCGGGACCGACTTAAAGCGAGCAAAACCCCTCCTTCCCCCAGATTTTCGGGGACTAAACTAAAGGGGAGAGACCCTTTGTTCGCCACTGTATCAGTTTAAGCAGAGATAAACAATTTCCCTCCTCTCTCCCTTAAAGGACTCCCGTGCATTTTTCGGCACCGTATGGGTTTAACTCCGCATCTCAGGGTGCTTCTGCCCGTATCCCGGTAGTCAGCGTCTCATAGAGGAACGAGACTGGCACATATATATCTAGAGTGCCACACAAAAGTCCACTGTTGTTTTACTTATAGTGCATATGGCCCTAATGAGAGGCCCCAACGAGAGACACACGAGTCCCTAAGACTTAGCCACACATAGAATTACTAACCTTCCCTCTCTACTTAGTCATGTGTGAAGTGCTATTACTTAGCAATCACCAGGGACTAATTATGCTAGTTAAAAATAAATTATTCAGCTACCGTTAGCTACGCTACCAAAACACAAAGTTCTTTTTCCTACCTGGTCTCTGCCCTTTTAGTCAACGAAGCTGGAGCAAAAAAGAAGGTGTAGCCATACCCCCGAAGTGTTTTCTTCTCCGTCTAGCCGTTTCGTCGCCCGAGATTTCAGTCAGAGGAGCCAAACAGCCTCATTTCTTCCGAGGGCTTTTATGCCCGGTGGGTGGTATTCGACCCCTCCCCTTCTCCCGGGGCAGGCTGGGAACGAGAGGCGGGCCCTCAGGGGTATATTAACCCCAGGCCGCAGCACAGGGCATCATTCCCTCTCCGGGATTCACTGGGGTGAGAGCTCTCCTCTCATTTCAACGCAGGGGATAATTCAGCGCTTCTCAGCTCCTTCTCAGCAGGTGCTTTTGGCATCTCGAGCAAGGGAGGCTTCGAAGACAGCACGAAGAAGATGGCATTAAACACAGGGAGTATTTAAATTCATAACATTATGTTGTGCATTTGGGGGTGGTAAGGTGCCTTTGTAATTTAACAAGTTTTCTGATTTGTGTCTGTTCCCATTTTCTCTTTAGGAGCGTCGCAACTTCCTGAAATTCCGTGCTGCGTCCAGTTCGATCTTTCAAATTTTTCCAGCATATTCATCCTGTCGCACAGGGGACACGCCTTATATCAAAGATAACATCTGAAATGGAGGCTTCCGGTAGGTATTATGGTAGGGAGAGGGACTGTGAGCAGTGTACAGGGTTAGGAGTTATGGGGGGGGGGCTCCTGGGGTCGAAGGTAGCAATGTAGGCAATAGAGTCTATTCAGGGGCCCCCTCAGACATTTCCCCTAGCGCAGCTGGGGTATTTAGGTGTCTTCAGGCACACGAATGTATCCGCCCCGCTCGTAGAAACACCACGTAACTGCTCCTTCCAGACCCAGGTGTCCATCCTAATAACAGCCACAGCTTTTGGCCCTGGATGAAGCCAGAGACTCAAGGAGTTAGGTGCACTTAGGAGATAGCAAGCAGCTGAATTGCGGGGATTTGACCCACCTGCCACAAAACTCTGTTATCGCATTTCATTTCCTTTATCGTAGCTAAGAAGCTAACCCGGGATCCCAGGGCTCTCCGAGACGGCCGAGGCGGACTCCTTTAGCCTCCCACGTGGATTCACATCGCCGGTCATCCAAAAGATAAGTCCGGGGTCACGAGCCAGAGACGGGCCGTTAGCAGGGTCGCAGGTCGGGAATATCCGGGAGAGATGTAAAGATGAGCACGGGGAAAGAGATGTCCTTTAAGGCACCTCTGAGGATAGCCAAAGGGAGCAGCTCCACTCAGATTGCAACCGTAGCGCGTGCAGCGCAGAGCAGTTCCGGTCCGTCTCGTGTCGTCCGGCGTCTTTTGTCGCGTCACGTGTTTTCGGGGTCCCTCGGAACAGTTATCTTCACCTTTTGCCCTCGGGTCGAAGCACCGGGCACCATCTCTAGGTTTTCGAGCTCTCGCGCTTCTCGGCACCGTGCCGGTATCGTTCTCTCTTCTACCGGCGTTCTCGGCCGTGTCTTGGAATCGCATCTCAGAGGCGTGGAGTCACGTACGTAGGAGATGTATTTTGAGGCCCCGTTCCTGGCTGTTTTGCCATATATCCCTTCCAGCTGTGAGTTGTACCGTCCTGGGGCTCCTAAGGACCACGGGGAGCATTCTGAACACAGCATCATCTCACAGCCATCTCCATCATTGTGACCCCCAGTTCTCGTAACAGGTCGGTCCGTTAGACTCTTTTCTTGCGCTCCTTAGGACCCCCTCCGTCCAGCATCGCCGTACCATCGCTCATGTGTTCTGGCGTCATCTCGCTCCTCGCCATCTTCTCGCCGAGAGCTTATTCCTCATCCTCGCGTTGCGCCGTTTGTAGCATATGTCCGTGTCTGTGTTTAGACCGGAACCGCTCTGCCCTGCGGAATAGATGGGGGGGAGGTAGGCGGAGTAGAGAGAAGCCTGTACGAGTAATCCGTTACTTTGCTTAGCCACCCGAGCCACAGCTCGGATGGGGCAAACCGCAGCCGGTCCATCTGGGGTTTGGGGGAGACGATGGGAGCGATACAGCAGCGCCTTGCACCCTTTTAGTCATTTGTGTCAATGCCTGCTGTTGTCAGATGCTGGGCATTTTGGTTTGAGAAATAAGAACTTTGGAAGGGCTAAGCTTTCCCCGTGTTACTAACAGTGATGAACAATTCTTTTGCAGTGTAATTCCACCGGAGCGGGCAGGTTGCAGTTTCCCAGTGTCTCAGCATCTCTTTTTTCCTTTGTTTCCTTGCAGGTGCCGCTGCTGCCGCTGCCCTCGGCATCCCAAGGAATGGAGGCGAGCGGGTGAGTCGACGTTTAGGTGGGGTGACTAATAGGTGAGGGATATGTGGCAGTTTGCTGAGCTCTAACTGTGCCCTGTCGTTTTTTGTGTTCTAGCCGGTCCGCTCGTATCGGATGCATCGGGGCCAAACCCCCTCACCGACAAGCCGACGGACCCGGTTCACCGGCCTCATGAGCCTTCTGGAAGTATTTGGGGACTCGGCGATGAAGCTTTTACCTTTTCCATTTGAAGTTGCCATCCGGGCAGCCTTCAGCAACGGCCGAGGATTTGCGGTGAGTCGGGGAGGTAGAGAGGAGGAGCGAGGTTCCGCTCGAGTTTCAGCACTGGCACATCACCGTGTCTCCTCTCACCCAGGTATGCCCTGCGATGACGCCGTCAGCCTCCTCCTTCCGGCCGGAGCGTGCGGCCCGAGGACCCGGCCGTTCTCAGGAAACGGTGAGTAGCGAGATCGTCAGGTTTGGGCTGACGTGGCACTAAGATCACGCATTGATGTCTGGCTTTCTCTCTTGTAGCCGACTGAGAGAGACCAGCTCGGTGACAGCAGGAAGTTCTGAGACAATGAGGAGGCCTCCTTTTGCACCCCACGAGGACTCACATCCCCAGACATCCAGCAGATAAGTCGAGGGCTACGAGCCCCAGAGGGGATGGATACCGGATGCCGGGTCGGGACTCACCGGGAGGGATTTTTTGAATTAGCTCTGGACACTGGGACGTTCAGGAAAGGGCCCCTTAGGCCACATACAGGGACAGCCTCAATTTTGGTCGCAACGCTGAGGTGCGCAGGGCAGAGCAGTTCCGGCGCACGTCGTGTCACTTGTCTATTGTGCATTCTGTGTGTTTTGGGCATCTTATGTCGCACGTCCTTTGCCTTAACCCCTTTCAGGGGATTCTCAGAAAGCCCACGTGTCATCCTGAGCATCTCCGATCTCCACGTTCATCGCCCCGGGGCGGATCTTTTCAAACCTTTGGCTCCCCAGCCCGGATGTGCATCCGAATCGCATCTCTCTTTAGAAGCATCGAGTCCGATCTCTGTTATGGTCTTGTTCTCAGCTGTATTGACAGCCGTGTACTGCAACGATCCATCATAGCAGGCTAGGACTTGTAAGACCGTGCGGTCGCAATCTTGTCCACATCTTCACAGTTCTCGGGCATCCATCTTTGCCGTTTCGGCGAGCTTGTCATCAGGCGATTCCATTAGCATCTTCCGCCAGGGTTCTTCGAGCCTCGTCGGCTCGCCATCGGTCTCAGCTCGGTCATTTCATTCCACTTTGCGATTGTTCTTCTTGCGGAGAGTTTTCTCTCATTGTCCCATCCCCTCGTCGCATCTCCCATCTCGTGGCCGTCTGTCTGTGTTTGGCCCGGAGCTGCTCTGCCCTGCCGCATAGTCCGGTACGTAGGTGTCACAGGAATAAGACCGTATTGTTAATTTGTCGGTCGGCTTAGCCGGTCGAGCCCACAGTTTTGCAGCCGTCCCATACCTCCCGCTCCCCGGCCTTACGAGAGGAGAGCGGGAGCCTGGGGATCCCAAGTTTGTCCTGGGGTGTGTAGTTATACTCTAGATGGTACACATCTATATTGGCAAAAGATTTCTGGACCTGTTAAGTTACCATGCAGCTCTGACTTTTGTCATGACTTTCTTTCAGATGCAAATGGATTAAATCCGTGGCAGAGCGTCCCATACCGGGTGAGGGGGTTCCCACGTGAAGGTAAGTCACCATTGTCTTTGCAGGGGATAGTGAAACCGTGCCTACGTTACAGCATTCTTCTCTGCCTTTATTTTTAGGAGGTAATGCCATATGTCAGCAGTCGAGGCCAATGGAGCGAGGTGAGCAGCAAATGGCAGACAGAAGGAGTCATTATTGCTCGAGTCTCACATTCCGGCGCAGCTCTAAGCATCCTTTGTTGTTTGTGCATTTCAGGGGGTCCACTCCAAGATGTCCCAGCCCAGGATGCCAGAGGCCAGATGGGTGCGAGCCGAAGGTATAGATGCAGTGTAATTCCACCGGAGCGGGCAGGTTGCAGTTTCCCAGTGTCTCAGCATCTTTTTTTCCTTTGTTTCCTTGCAGGTGCTGCTGCCCTAGGCATCCCAAGGAGTAGAGGCGAGCGGGTGAGTCGGTGTTTTAGTGGGGTGACTAATAGGTGAGGGATATGTGGCAGTTTGCCGAGCTCTAAGTGTGCCTCGTTGTTCATGTGTTTTAGGCAGTCCGCTCATATCGGGCCCATCGGGGCCGAACCCCCTCGCCGACGAGCCGACGGACCCGGTTCACCGGCCTCGTGAGCCTTCCGGAAGTATTAGGGGACTCGGCGATGAAGCATTTGCCTTTTCCACTTGAAGTTGCCATCCGGGCAGCCTTCAGCAATGGCCGAGGATTTGCGGTGAGTCGGGGAGGTAGGGAGGAGGAGTGATGTTCCACTCGAGTTTCAGCACTGGCACATCACCGTGTGTCCCCTCACCCAGGTATGCCCTGCGATGACGGCGTCAGCCTCCTACTTCCGCCCGGAGCGTGCGGCCCGAGGACCCGGGTGTTCTCAGGAGACGGTGAGTAGCGAGATCATCAGGTTTTGGCTGACGTGGTACTAAGATCACGCATTGATGTCTGGCTTCCTTTGTTGTAGCCGACCGAGAGAGACCAGCTCGGTGACAGCAGGAAGTTCCGAGACAGCGAGGAGGCCTCCTTTCGCACGCCATGAGGATTCACATCCCCGGACGTCTGAGAGATAAGTCGAGGGCCACGAGACCCAGAGGAGATGGACACTGGGTGCTGGGTTGGGACTCACCGGGAGGGATCTTTTGAATTAGCTCTGGAGACCGGGATGTACAGGAAAGGGCTCCTTAGGCCACATACAGGGATAGCCTCAATTTCGGTCGCAACGGTGAGGTGCGCAGGGCAGAGCAGTTCCGGCGCACGTCGTGTCACTTGTCTATTGTGCATTCTGTGTGTTGTGGGCATCTCGTGTCACAGGTCTTTTGCCTTAACCCCTTTCAGGGGATTCTCAGAAAGCCCACGTGTCATCCTTCGCATCTCCGATCTCCACTTTCATCATCCTGGGGTGGATCTTTTCAAACCTTTGGCTCCCCAGCCCGGATGTGCATCCGAATCGCATCTCTCTTTAGAAGCATCGAGTCCGATCTCTGTTATGGTCTTCTTCTCAGCTGCATTGACAGCCGTGTACTGCAATGATCCATCATAGCAGGCTAGGACTTGTAAGACCGTGCGGTTGCAATCTTGTCCACATCTTCACAGTTCTCGGGCATCCATCTTTGCCGTTTCGGCGAGCTTGTCATCAGGCGATTCCGTTAGCATCTTCTGCCAGGGTTCTTCGAGCCTCGTCGGCTCACCATAGGTCTCAGCTCGGTCATTTCATTCCACTTTGCGATTGTTCTTCTTGCGGAGAGTTTTCTCTCATTGTCCCATCCCCTCGTTGCATCCCCCCTCTAACGGCCGTCTGTCTGTGTTTGGCCCGGAGCTGCTCTGCCCTGTCGCATAGTCCGGTACGTAGGTGTCACAGGAATAAGACCGTATTGTTAATTTGTCGGTCGGCTTAGCCGGTCGAGCCCACAGTTTTGCAGCCGTCCCATACCTCCCGCTCCCCGGCCTTACGAGAGGAGAGCGGGAGCCTGGGGATCCCAAGTTTGTCCTGGGGTGTGTAGTTATACTCTACATGGTACACATCTATATTGGCAAAAGATTTCTGGACCTGTTAAGTTACCATGCAGCTTTTTGACTATTGTCACGACTTTCTTTCAGATGCAGATGGATTAAATCCGTGGCAGAGCGTCCCATACCGGGTGAGGGGGTTCCCACGTGAAGGTAAGTCACCATTGTCTTTGCAGGGGAAAGTGAAACCGTGCCTACGTTACAGCATTCTTCTCTGCCTTTATTTTTAGGAGGTAATGCCGTACGTCAGCGGTCGAGATCGATGGAACGAGGTGAGCAGCGACCGGCAGACAAAATGTGTCTTCATTGTTCGAGTTCCAATGCAGCTCTAAGCATCCCTTTCCGTTTCCGCATTTCAGGCGGTCCGCTCGCAAGTTGTCCCGGCCCAGGATGTCGGAGGCCAGATGGGTGCAAGCTGAAGGTATAGATGTTGGTGTACTTCAATTGAAAGTGCACATTTTGTAGGTTCACAGTGCCTCAGCATGTTTCTTTGTTTTGCTTCTTGGCAGGTGTCGCCGCTGCCCTAGGCACGCCGAGGAATAGAGGCGAGCGGGTGAGTCAGTCTTTTGGCAGGGCGATCCATAGGGGAATGGTATGTGGCAGCCAGCATGCTAAGCGTGTACCTTCTCATCTTGCAGGTGCTGTCCAGGTGGCCTCTGGAGTCAGATGAAGATTTGAGGTGAGCTGGGGTGGTGGTGGTTGGTGCATAGGAACCTGGGCATTGCTTTTCTCGAGGGCGATAGTCACATATCCCGTTTTGTTGTCCCTAGGTGCTGTCACAAGCTGCGGAGCTGATGTTTGGGTACGGCAGGTAAGCAATAAGCCTGGGCAGGCGAGAGAGAGGGATGTTGCGGAAGGGGTCTCTTTTGGGTCCTGTCATCACAGTCTGAATTTTCTGAATCTTTGCAGCCACCGAAGCAGATGTCGGGGAACACATCGATGTCCACGGCGCAGAGGCATTCTTTTCCACCGAGGGTGGACTCGGTCGGCCGGTCCTCTTAAAGCTAAGTGTCAGGATTGGTGGTCGGGGGAAGGGAAAAACCTTTGGAATCACGGGAGGCAATCTGAAGTCAGCTTAGAGGAGAGGGCCGTGGTGGGACAGGCCCCTGGGAAGTAACGGGAGAGGGTTTCTCCTTAGCATCAGCCGAGCCTTTGCCAGGCAGGGCAGGGCAGCTCCAACCTCTCTCCACGTTCTCGTGGGCCTCACATCATCCTGGATCTTTATGCGTCTCGATGTCATCGTGCATCTCTATGGGTCTCGGTATCACCCTGGATCTCTATGAGTCTTGACGTCACCATGGATCTCTGAGTCTCGATGTCACCGTGGATCTTGTTGCCCGAGGAGACCAACTTCTCGAGTCCGGAGGGATCGCCGCGGTCACCTGGCAGTCATCGCCTCCTCCTCGAGGCCTCCTGAGCTTCTCGAGCATCCTCTTAACAGCTTTGGCAATAACTTTGTCTCAGGAGCTATGTTTCACTATCATATGCTATTCTGTAAAGCTCGTGTCTATGTTGTGTCGTTTGTGTCTTGTGTCGTTTGTGTCTATGTTGTGTTGTTTGTGTCCATCATCCTCTGTGTCAGAGGGCTTTGTTAGGTCTCGATGCTCTATCAGCATTGTTCTGGGCCATATTGGCAGCAGGGGTCTCTACCCGTGTACTTTCCCACATCGGGCCTATTCTGGCATCTTGACATCTTTACTTTTGGAGACCAGAAGATGTTCTCATCCATGTTCCTTCTCTGGTTTGGTAGTACCGTCTTTTCACGTGTCATTCCCTTGGAGTTCTATACCGAAGCGTACTAGACCCTCTTGCAGTGACTGCAAGTAGTTCCGTAGGTTCCATCATCTTAAAGCATATCAGGCTCAATCATTAATCTTCTGGAGAGTTATCTCAAGTCCTCGTGTCATCTTTGCTTTCATTTGGTGCACCGAGGGTCCTTGCACCACTCCAGGCTTGGAGCTGCCCTGCCCTGGCAGGTAGAGTCACGGCTAGGTAGAACAGTTACAAGACTTTATGGTTCATCTAAGGTCCATGGGGTTCTGGGTATAACACTTACGGGCTGGATGTGGGGATAACTCTTAGCCTTCAGCTACTCGTAGACCGTCTCACGTTGTCTTGCAGGTCCCCGAGGGAGATTCCAGTCACTGCGGTCCCCGACGCTACCGATTTTCTCAGAGTCCAGAGCTTGACGTTGAGGAGAGGGAGTTGGAAGATGAATTGAAGCGTCTTCTTCAGTAGAGTGTCTCGAGTGAGGGCTGCAGTCAGTGTGTAAGCTGAACAAGGGTGGCTGCCTGTGGCTGGTTATGGCTGCCTGTGAGAATGTGTGTGTTGCCTGGTGCTAAGCTTGTGTGTGTGTGTCTGTGTGAGAGAGAGAGTCTTTTACCTTTCAGGTTTCTCAACACATTTTTAAACTTAGAATAAAAAAAACCCCAGCTGGGGGATTTTTTTTTTTCCCTCAGCTGGGGCTTTTTTTCCCTCGGTCCCGGCCGGTCTGCGAGGCGACGTTCATCGCCTACGTTCGGGTGCAGACCGTGCCGGGCCGGGGTTTTGCCAGGCAGGAGGATGTGCGAGGCTCCCGGGAACCACGTTCCCGTGGAGCGGTGCGGATGTGCGCCGCCGCCCGGGTGTTAGCCGTGTGGTTGAGATGTGAGCCAGGGTGGGTGTGTGTGGAATGGTTCTAACCTTGTGCGTTTGATTTTTACCTTTCAGGTTTTTCACCACATTTTTAAACTTAGAATAAAAAAAACCCCAGCTGGGGGATTTTTTTTTTTTCCCTCAGCTGGGGTTTTTTTTCCCTCGGTCCCGGCCGGTCTGCGAGGCGACGTTCATCGCCTATGTTCGGGTGCAGACCGTGCCGGGCCGGGGTTTTGCCAGGCAGGAGGATGTGTGAGGCTCCCGGGAACCACGTTCCCGTGGAGCGGTGCGGATGTGCGCCGACGCCCGGGCGTTAGCGGTGCGGTTGAGGTGTGAGCCAGGGTGGGTGTGTGTGGAATGGTTGTAACCTTGTGTGTTTGATTTTTACCTTTCAGGTTTTTCAACCCATTTTTAAATTTAGAATAAAAAAAACCCCAGCTGGGGGATTTTTTTTTTTTCCCTCAGCTGGGGCTTTTTTTCCCTCGGTCCCGGCCGGTCTGCGAGGCGACGTTCATCGCCAATGTTCGGGTGCAGACCGTGCCGGGCCGGGGTTTTGCCAGGCAGGAGGATGTTCGAGGCTCCCGGGAACCACGTTCCCGTGGAGCGGTGCGGTTGAGATGTGAGCCAGGGTGGGTGTGTGTGGAATGGTTCTAACCTTGTGTGTTTGATTTTTACCTTTCAGGTTTTTCACCACATTTTTAAACTTAGAATAAAAAAAACCCCAGCTGGGGGATTTTTTTTTTTTCCCTCAGCTGGGGTTTTTTTTCCCTCGGTCCCGGCCGGTCTGCGAGGCGACGTTCATCGCCTATGTTCGGGTGCAGACCGTGCCGGGCCGGGGTTTTGCCAGGCAGGAGGATGTGCGAGGCTCCCGGGAACCACGTTCCCGTGGAGCGGTGCGGTTGAGATGTGAGCCAGGGTGGGTGTGTGTGGAATGGTTCTAACCTTGTGTGTTTGATATTTACCTTTCAGGTTTTTCACCACATTTTTAAACTTAGAATAAAAAAAACCCCAGCTGGGGGATTTTTTTTTTTCCCTCAGCTGGGGTTTTTTTTCCCTCGGTCCCGGCCGGTCTGCGAGGCGACGTTCATCGCCTATGTTCGGGTGCAGACCGTGCCGGGCCGGGGTTTTGCCAGGCAGGAGGATGTGTGAGGCCCCTGGGAACCACGTTCCCGTGGAGCGGTGCGGTTGAGATGTGAGCCAGGGTGGGTGTGTGTGGAATGGTTCTAACCTTGTGTGTTTGATATTTACCTTTCAGGTTTTTCACCACATTTTTAAACTTAGAATAAAAAAAACCCCAGCTGGGGGATTTTTTTTTTTCCCTCAGCTGGGGTTTTTTTTCCCTCGGTCCCGGCCGGTCTGCGAGGCGACGTTCATCGCCTATGTTCGGGTGCAGACCGTGCCAGGCCGGGGTTTTGCCAGGCAGGAGGATGTCAGAGGCTCCCGGGAACCACGTTCCCGTGGAGCGGTGCGGATGTGCGCCGACGCCCGGGTGTTAGCAATGTGGCTGAGGTGAGAGCGAGGGTGGGTTTGTGTGCGAGCCGAAGGATGGTTATGTTTGTGTGGTGGATGAGTGCTGTGTTTTCTGTGTGCTGCTTTTGTTTTGGCTTTCCTCTATCAATGAAACCAAATGTAAGAAATTTCCCTGAGATAGAAAAATGGTTATATTGGCTTGATATGTGTTTGGCTTGTATTGGTCTGTATTCTGTATTTGTGTTTGCTGCTGCATTTCCATGTATTGCTCTGTATGTAAATTGTACTTTTATTGCTGTGTATATGGATTGCATTTGTAATTGTACACATTGTTTACATGTGTTCTGCTGAAATGTAAATAAAATTCATTCCCTAAAGTTGAATAAATCCTGATAAAGCTACATTCCCCAGCCCCCCTCCCCCTTTTGGCTGTTGTCTGTTATTGGTGTGGCGTAGTCATTTCTTCACTCTGTCCCTTGCTTTGCTTCTCACTGCACTCTTCTATTTCCGTCTGTCTCTCTGTTTCCTGCTGTTCCTCACTGCCTGTTTCTCTGTGTTCTCCCTATTTTCTCCAACTATATTTCCTCTATCTTCCTCACTGTCTATTTTCTCTGACATCATTTTCTCTGTTTTCTGTAACTTTATTTCTCTAAGTGTCTTTTCTCTATTTCTTAGATCTCTAGCTGTTTCCTCTGTTTTCTAAATCTCTAATTCTATTTCCTCTATTCCCTCTAAGTCTATTTTCTCTGTTGTCTTTAAGTCTAACTCTATTTTCTCCACCCTCTGAGTCTACTCCTATTTTCTCCAAGTCCTGTTTGTCTATTTCCTCTAACTCTATTTTCTCTTTGTCTAACTCTATTTCCTCTACGTCTAACTCTGTTTTCTCTGTCCAACTCTATTTACTGTATTGCCTCTAAGTCTATTTTCTCTATTCTCTCCATTTTCTCTAAGTCTAACTGTAGTTTTCCTCCTTTCTCTAAGTCTAACTCTATTTTCCCTCCTTTCTCTAAGTCTAACTCTATTTTCTCTATGTTCTCTATTTTCTCTAACTCTATTTTCTCTAAGCCTAACTCTCTTTTCTCTATTTTCTTCAAGTCTAACTGTCTTTTCTCTATTTTCCCTAAGTCTAACTCTATGTTCCCTATTTTCTCTATGTTCTCCATTTTGTCTAAGTCTAACTCTATTTTCCCCCCTTTAAGTCTAACTCTATTTTCTGTAAGTGTAACTCTCTTTTCTCTATTTTCTCTAAGTCTAACTGTCTTTTCTCTATTTTCTCTAAGTCTAACTCTATTTTCCCTCCTTTCTCTAAGTCTAACTGTATTTTTTCTAAGTCTCTTTTCTCTATTTTCTCTAACTCTATTTTCTGTAAGTCTAACTCTCTTTTGTCTGTTTTCTCTAAGTCTAACTCTATTTTCTCTGTTTTCTCTATTTTCTCTAAGTTCTCTATTTTCTCTAACTCTAACTCTCTTTTCTCTATTCTCTCTAAGTCCAACTCTCCTTCCTCTATTTTCTCTAAGTCTCTGTTCTCTAAGTCTAACTCTATTTTCCCTCCTTTCTCTAAGTCTAACTCTATTTTCTCTATTTTCTGTAAGTCTAACTCCCTTTTGTCTGTTTTCTCTAAGTCTAACTCTATTTTCTCTGTTTTCTCTATTTCCTCTATTTCCTCTCAGTCTAAGTCTTTCTTCTATCTAGTCTAACTCTCCTTTGTCTAACTTGATTTCTAACTTTACGTTAGAAATCCAGTTAGACAAAGTAGAGTTAAAGCAGCACTAGAACATCACTGTGTCCCTGGGAGTAAAGAAAGAAGTAGAAAGAAATGAGCAAGACTCCCAGGGCCCCAGTGATTTTCTAGTGCTGCAGCAAAACGCAATACTTATTATTTTTCTTCTTTTATATATAGTATATAGGGGCAGTAATTAGGGGCTGCAATTAGTGTTCAGCTGGGAGTAGAGTAATGGCAATGACTAGTAAGTGATTGTCATACGAGGAGCGGGCGCGAAGCGCCCGCTCCTCGTATGACAATCACTTACTAGTCATGGGGGGGAGCGGGCGCGAAGCGCCCGCTCCCCCCCCTAGGGGACAAGGGGGGGGAGCGGGCGCGAAGCGCCCGCTCCCCCCCTAGGGGACAAGGGGGGGGAGCGGGCGCGAAGCGCCCGCTCCCCCCCCTAGGGGACAAGGGGGGGGAGCGGGCGCGAAGCGCCCGCTCCCCCCCCTAGGGGACAAGGGGGGGGAGCGGGCGCGAAGCGCCCGCTCCCCCCCCTAGGGGACAAGGGGGGGGAGCGGGCGCGAAGCGCCCGCTCCCCCCCCTAGGGGACAAGGGGGGGAGCGGGCGCGAAGCGCCCGCTCCCCCCCCTAGGGGACAAGGGGGGGGAGCGGGCGCGAAGCGCCCGCTCCCCCCCCTAGGGGACAAGGGGGGGAGCGGGCGCGAAGCGCCCGCTCCCCCCCTAGGGGACAAGGGGGGGGAGCGGGCGCGAAGCGCCCGCTCCCCCCCCTAGGGGACAGGGGGGGGAGCGGGCGCGAAGCGCCCGCTCCCCCCCCTAGGGGACAGGGGGGGAAGCGGGAGGGAGCGGGCGCGAAGCGCCCGCTCCCTCCCGGTCGCGGGAAGGAGCGGGCGCGAAGCGCCCGCTCCTTCCCGGTCATAGGAGGGAGCGGGCGCGAAGCGCCCGCTCTCTCCTATGACCGTTACTTACTGGTATCAAACAACACATCTCCTCAAAAAACTATCTCACTATCTATCTCGAGATCTCGATCAATGCGCATGCGCAAGCGTTACCATGCCAACCGAGGCATACGCAGGCACCTGCGGCCAGTAATTAGGGGCTTTAATTAGTGTTCCAGATGGGAGTAATGGAAACGAGCAGTAAGTAATTGCCAGAGGAAGGAGCGGGCGCGAAGCGCCCGCTCCTTCCTCTGACCAGCAGAAACTCTCTCTCAACCAAAACCCCTCTCTCCTCCAATAAACTATCTCGTGCGATCGCGTTCATCTGTGTGAATCACCCATCCCGAGCAGAACCCGCAGCCCCCTCAATCAGATAATTACTTAATTGAACAACCAGTTGATTAGGTAATTAGTCAGAAAGGTTCGGCGCGGCGCAGCCGCGCCGCCAGAACCGCCGTACAGCGAGACGTCACGGACCACCCCCCCACCGCTCGCGCCGCCGTCCGTCCCGCCCCTCGCCCCCCCACCGCTCGCACCGCCCTCCGTCCCGCCCCTCGCCCCTCCACCGCTCGCACCGCCCTCCGTCCCACCCTCCGCCCCCCCGCCGCTCGCACCGCCCACCGTACCGCCCCGCGTGTCGTCTCCAGCCTCCGCCCCTCGCTCCGCCCGCTCCCGCGCCCACGGCACCGCCCCTTATACGCGCCCGCGCCAGAGGTCCTCCATGGGGGGGGGGCGCGCGCCCGCGCACGAGCCGTCCTTGCCGATGCCAGCCTCAAGGGGCGCGGCCGCGACCCTCCCCGGGGCTCCCAAACGCGTCGCACGCCCCGTCCACAGCGGTAGAAGCCGACAAAAATCGCGCGGCAGCCATCAAAATTCAATTCCCGTTCAGGCAGTCCAAAAGGCACCTATCCCAGTAACGAAGTCCCCGTGGGGGGGGGCCGCCCGGAACAATTCACAAAGCGCATGCGCAAGAGCCGCCATGCCTACCGAGGCATAACGAGGCAAATAGGGGCCGCCATCTAGAGGCCCCGAATAAGCGCATGCGCAGCAGTCCGCTCGGCAAAGCCGACTTCGCCGCCGCCTGCCGCCGCGAGCGCCGTTCCCGGCCGCCGCCGACGCCGCGAATCCCGTCGGAGAAGCCCGGCACACGCGGAAGACCGGCTAGAAATCCCGCAGTCGCCGTAATTATCGGAATTCGGTTAAGGCACTCCGCTAACCAGCTATTATCTCAGAGAGGACCCCGCGCCTCGCCACCCTGGGAGAAGGCAGAAAGCGCATGCGCCAGTGAGGCCCGCCGCCATCTTAGTAGTCCGGCGGACTGCGCACGCGCCAGTGAGGCGCGCAGCCATCTCTGTAGTCCGGCAGACTGCGCATGCGCCACAGCCGAGGCCCGCCCACTTGGGGCCCTTAAAAGCGCACGCGCAGCTGCCAAATCGGCAAAGACGTCTTCGCCGCCGCCTGCCGCCGCGAGAGCGGTTCCCGGACGCCGCGGACGCCGCGAACCACGCCGGAGAAGCTCGGCACACGCGGAGGACCGGCCAAAAATCACGCAGTCGCCGTAAAAATCCGAATTCGGGTAAGGCACCCGGCTAACCAGCTGTTCCCTCAGCGAGGACCACGCGGGCAGCCATCTTGGTAGTCCGCCAAAACGCGCCTGCGCCAGTGAGGCGCGCCGCCATCTTAGCAGCCCGACCCACTGCGCACGCGCCAGTGAGGCCAGCCGCCATCTTAGTAGTCCGGCGGACCGCGCACGCGCCAGTGAGGCGCGCCGCCATCTTTGCAGTCCGGGTTACTGCGCATGCGCCACAGCCTCGGCCCGCCCACTTGGGGCCCTTAAAAGCGCACGCGCAGCTGCCGAATCGGCAAAGACGTCTTCGCCGCCGCCTGCCGCCGCGAGAGCGGTTCCCGGCCGCCGCCGACGCCGCGAACCACGCCGGAGAAGCTCGGCACACGCGGACGACCGGCCAAAAATCACGCAGTCGCCGTAAAAATCCGAATTCGGGTAAGGCACCCGGCTAACCAGCTGTTCCCTCAGCGAGGACCACGCGGGCAGCCATCTTGGAAGTCCGCCAAAACGCGCATGCGCCAGTGAGGCGCGCCGCCATCTTATTAGCCCGACCCACCGCGCACGCGCCAGTGAGGCCCGCCGCCATCTTAGTAGTCTGTCCGACTGCGCATGCCCTAGTGAGGCGCGGCGCCATTGTGGAGTACGGCACTCCAAGGACCCCGAACATGTAGGCGTCCAGCTCGGGCGCCTGACCGAAAATACCAAACCGATTCCGCGTGCCCGGCGCGGTTCCCCGCGGCGCGTCCCACCCCGCGGGCATCGCGGTAGGTGTCCGGTCCGATACCCGAGCCCGGGCGCCGTCCAGGAACCCGGTAAATGGCTATTTCAATAGACGGGCCGCGGCGCGCCGCCATCTTGGATCACGGCAGAGAGCGCATGCGCCGAGCAGGGCGCCGCCATCTTGGACGACGGCAGAGAGCGCATGCGCGGGACCTGGGCGTCGCCATCTTGGATGAGGGCTGACCACGCATGCGCGGGACCTGGGCGCCGCCATCTTGGATCAAGGTAGAGTGCGCATGCGCGGGACATGGGGGCGGCCATCTTGAATTAGGGTTAGGGTTAGGGTTAGGGTTAGGGTTAGGGTTAGGGTTAGGGTTAGGGTTAGGGTTAGGGTTAGGTTAGGGTTAGGGTTAGGGTTAGGGTTAGGGTTAGGGTTAGGGTTAGGGTTAGGGTTAGGTTAGGGTTAGGGTTAGGGTTAGGGTTAGGGTTAGGGTTAGGGTTAGGGTTAGGGTTAGGGTTAGGGTTAGGGGTTAGGGTTAGGGTTAGGGTTAGGGTTAGGGTTAGGGTTAGGGTTAGGGTTAGGGTTAGGGTTAGGGTTAGGGTTAGGGTTAGGGTTAGGGTTAGGGTTAGGGTTAGGGTTAGGGTTAGGGTTAGGGTTAGGGTTAGGGTTAGGGTTAGGGTTAGGGTTAGGGTTAGGGTTAGGGTTAGGGTTAGGGTTAGGGTTAGGGTTAGGGTTAGGGTTAGGGTTAGGGTTAGGGTTAGGGTTAGGGTTAGGGTTAGGGTTAGGGTTAGGGTTAGGGTTAGGGTTAGGGTTAGGGTTAGGGTTAGGGTTAGGGTTAGGGTTAGGGTTAGGGTTAGGGTTAGGGTTAGGGTTAGGGTTAGGGTTAGGGTTAGGGTTAGGGTTAGGGTTAGGGTTAGGGTTAGGGTTAGGGTTAGGGTTAGGGTTAGGGTTAGGGTTAGGGTTAGGGTTAGGGTTAGGGTTAGGGTTAGGGGTTAGGGTTAGGGTTAGGGTTAGGGTTAGGGTTAGGGTTAGGGTTAGGGTTAGGGTTAGGGTTAGGGGTTAGGGTTAGGGTTAGGGTTAGGGTTAGGGTTAGGGTTAGGGTTAGGGTTAGGGTTAGGGTTAGGGTTAGGGTTAGGGTTAGGGTTAGGGTTAGGGTTAGGGTTAGGGTTAGGGTTAGGGTTAGGGTTAGGGTTAGGGTTAGGGTTAGGGTTAGGGTTAGGGTTAGGGATTGTTAGGGTTAGGGTTAGGGTTAGGGTTAGGGTTAGGGTTAGGGTTAGGGTTAGGGTTAGGGTTAGGGTTAGGGTTAGGGTTAGGGGTTAGGGTTAGGGTTGGGGTTAGGGTTAGGGTTAGGGTTAGGGGTTAGGGTTAGGGTTAGGTGTTAGGGTTAGGGTTAGGGTTAGGGTTAGGGTTAGGGTTAGGGTTAGGGTTAGGGTTAGGGTTAGGGTTAGGTTGGTTAGGGTTAGGGTTAGGGTTAGGGTTAGGGTTAGGGTTAGGGTTAGGGTTAGGGTTAGGGTTAGGGTTAGGGTTAGGGTTAGGGTTAGGGTTAGGGTTAGGGTTAGGGTTAGGGTTAGGGTTAGGGTTAGGGTTAGGGTTAGGGTTAGGGTTAGGGTTAGGGTTAGGGTTAGGGTTAGGGTTAGGGTTAGGGTTAGGGTTAGGGTTAGGGTTAGGGTTAGGGTAGGGTTAGGGTTAGGGTTAGGGTTAGGGTTAGGGTTAGGGTTAGGGTTAGGGTTAGGGTTAGGGTTAGGGTTAGGGTTAGGGTTAGGGTTAGGGTTAGGGTTAGGGTTGGGGTTAGGGTTAGGGTTAGGGTTAGGGTTGGGGTTAGGGTTAGGGTTAGGGTTAGGGTAGGGGTTAGGGTTAGGGTTAGGGGTTAGGGGTTAGGGTTAGGGTTAGGGGTTGTTAGGGTTAGGGTTAGGGTTAGGGTTAGGGGGTTAGGGTTGGTTGGGGGGTA